>VSMD01001713.1:0-12502 GCA_008750895.1 Mirza zaza | reverse complement strand
GAGATATCTCCAAATTCTTTTCCACAAAGGTTGCACTAATTTGCAGTCCCACCAGCAGTGTAGGAGTGTTCCTGTCTCTCCACATCCTCGCCAGCATTTGTTGTTTTGGGATTTCTTGATATAGGCCATTCTTACTGGGGTTAGGTGGTATCTCATTGTGGTTTTGATTTGCATTTCTCTAATACTTAGAGAAGTTGAGCATTTCTTTATATGTTTGCATGCCATTATTCTGTCTTCTTTGGAGAAGTTTCTTTTCATTTCCGTCGCCCATTTCTTGATGGGATTGTTTGATTTTTTCTTGTTAATTTTTTTAAGTTCTAGATAGATTCTTGTTATTAGGCCTTTATCAGAGGTGTAGAGAGCAAATATTTTCTCCCACTCTGTGAGAGAGCACATTATTTTAAAGGTTTCATTTTCCCTAATGTGAACTTCAAATCAGTGAATTTCCATTCAAGTGGTCAAGTATAAAATCAAAGGGCCAAGCAAGCCAAGAAAACTGTGAAGAACAATGAAGACATTTGGCTTGCACCACCAGCTATCAGCCATGGCAATTAAGGAAATTTGGTATTGGCACAAGGATAGATATATAGATTAATGAAAAATAAATAAGTTTAGAAATAAATCTAGTGTTATGTAACATTTGAAATTTATTAAGGTAAAATAGGGAAAGATATTCATTCAATGTAGGCTGCTATATCATTTGATATTTATATGGACAAAAAAAGAATTGTGGCTCATACATCACACTTAAATAAAAGTTATTCCAAATGAATTTTGGATATAAACATTAAAAAATAAAAAAACAGGTATAATACAATGTTTATCAATAGCAGGATGAATACACTATTATACAATGAAATATTATATAATAATGTAAATAAATGAACTGCTGGTATAGTCAACAGTATCAGTGAGTCTAATGGAAAATATGTGGTAAAATCTGGGGAGTGATTACATAGGTGTTTTTGCTTTTGAAAATATATTCATCTTTACACTTAAGATTTGTGCATTTTTCTCTCTCTCTCTTTCTCCATATAAATATATACTTTACTTATTTTTCTGTTTTTAGTACCTAGAGCATAACCTATTTCAAAGTATTCTTTAGTAAATATAGCAATGATTTATTTAAACAGGTAAGAAACAAAATTATAGAAATCAGAATATTTTCAGTTACATATGTTTAAAAATATATTAAAGGGAAAAGGTAAGTTATAGTTTTAGAGACTTAAAAATTCCAGAGTGGCCACTGGCTCCCAGCAAAACAAAATCCAGTAGCTTAAAACAGCAACCAGGGGTTTTTGTTTCTTTCTACCTCTCTGAATTCCTTTTAGCAAGCTAGGTTTTGTTGTTTGGATAGATTATTTCAATGTGTCAGACAAAATAGTGACCGGCAAGCCTGGTCTCAAATGTCTCTGGTATAACAATCCCAGTGGACTGAGTCTTCCTTCCTTGATAATTCAAGCAGAAAAGCTCTGGGAAGGTGATTGATTGGCTCAAGGGTCTCTTTTGAAGCCAGTCACTGTTAAGAGACAATGCAGACTCTGAGTTGGCCAGGGACCTCCCTATGGTGAGGGGTGGGGCGGGCAGAATCAGCTCCTTTTGAACCAAATAGAATGGGTTGCACACAAAATAAAGGATTGCACATATTCTTTCAACTAAACATGAAAAACGTTATCTGCATTCATTGACACAGAATGAAATCTGAGAGTATCACATCAACAGAAAATATTCAGGGGTTTTAGGGTATAGAGAGGTAGAGACTGAGGCTGTGAAAGAAAAGAGAAATGTTAGAATAGAGAAGGAGAAATAATCTGTGTATCTGTTAATGGGAATGTTCTTTTAAGTTTTGCCATTGTTTACCTTACTCTAAGGATGAGGAATGACTGAAAATTAGAAAAACATTATCTTAATATCATACACTCACAGTCAGTCATGGCTACAATATTCCTTTTTTACGTAGTGTTAAATGCTATACATTTTATTATACCCTTAAATACAAAAATGTTTGAGGGTTTTTTTTTTTAATATTTTAAAGACTATTTGAAGAAAAGATTTTTAAAAATCTGTGGATAAGACTTCCTGTTCTGAGAAGATGGAGGAGATCCAATGTTCTCTATCCCGCCTGTTAAATACAACTAAAACCCCTGGATATTGTATTTACAATGAACATTATGCTGGATGCAGTGGTTCAGTCATGTTATCCCACACTTTGAAAGGCTGAGGCGGAAGGACTGCTTGAAGCCAGGAGTTCGAGATCAGCCTGGACAACATAATGAGACCTCCATCTCTATAAAGAAAAATAAAAATTAGCCAGATGTGATGGCACATGCCTATAGTCCCAGCTACTCAGGAGGCTGAGGCGGGAGGATCACTCGAGCCAGGGAGTTCAAGGTTACATTGAGCTGTGATTGCACCACTGCACTCCAGCCTGGGTAACAAAGTGAGACCATCACTATAAATTAATTAATTAATTAATTAATTAAACACTATAATTCTGAAAGTTAGAGAGACCAAAGCATACTGGCTAGGGATAAGGGCACACAAGGAATGACATGGCAGGCCTGGGGTTGCTTATCTCACACGTCTTAGACTTGGAGATGCAGAAGCTGGCAGCCCAAAACGTCAAGGGCATGGACAGAAAAATAAAAGAAGGATAAAATGCCTGTTCTCTCTAGCTAAAGGACCAGGAAGGGAAAACCTAGCAAGACAGGAAGTTGTGATAATATCCTCTGTACTCTAGTCAAAGACCACTGAAAACCTGTGCCCATCCGCACTCACACCAATGGGGAACTTAGACTTTCATGTGCCCAAGCAAAACTGAGCATCAACAGAACTTTAAAGCCTATCCAACAATTAACTCAAAATGGGATCCCAAGTTAAATTTAAAATAAGAAAATAAAACTTTTAGAAAAATACATTGGAGGATATCCTCAAGATGTAGGGTAAGACAAAAAGTTCTTAGACTAAAGACCAAAATCATGATCCACAAAACTAAAACTGAAAAATTAGTCTTCGTCAAAATAAAACATGTTTGCTCTGTGAAAGAGGTTTTTTGGAAGGTAAAAAGCCAAAAATACAGACTGAGAGAAAATATTTGCTAACCATGTATCTATAATATCTTTTCCAATAAAAGACTCTCGAAATTCAATAGTAAAAATAAAATGAAATGAAACAAACTACCCCTTCAAAAAAAAAAAATCCTATAAAAAAGGACACAGAATATAAGCAGCATCCCCAAAGAGAATATAGGGACAGCAAATAAAGATATAAAAAGTCCAAGACTGCTGGATTTCGATAGAAGGAAAGAAGATTGGCTTCCTTTTCTTTTTAACATTGAGTTAATGTGATAATTGTTGACTATTTATTATATTATAAAAATGGATTATTCTGAGAAAGTTGTAATGAAGTAAAAGTCAAAGAACTGTTTTTATGCCACATTCTTCCATTTTTTGTAGGTTTAAACATTTGTTCTGAATATATTTCCATTTAAAATTACTGTCTCATGAAATATAATTAAATATGCTCTTGAAAATGTGAATTATTATTCCCAGTAAGATGAAATTATTCCCATTTATTGATACAGATTTAAAAACTTCTCAATATTTTAATCTATAATTTTATTAATGAGAAACATATTCTTTGTGTTTACTTCCCCCCCCCCGCCCCATAATGATATAGAATTTTTGTTTGGCATCCCACAAAGTAACTTCTTGACAGCATGAAATAGTCTAAAATGTGAAAAAAAAACCAAGAGTATGTATAGATTGACAAATATGAGGTACCCTTCAATACTTTTTTTTTCTATTCAAAACACATACATATGCATATTTTATTTAATTATTCTTTGTATAAGCAACATATTCACATGGTTCAAAATTCCAGTTGTAGGGAGAATTTGTCGTGCAGCCGCTCCCTCTTTCTATGTCCTCTCTCTTCCTAGACAACCTCCTACATTGTGAATTTGTCTTATATTTTTAAAGAATGTTTTCCTTTTAGCCCTGGGGCCCTGGTTGGTAATTTCAACTTATCTATCAACTTATCTATCAATTTCAACTTACTTGTTTATCAAGTAAGTCTACAGATTCCTGATTTGTTTTACCTGGAGCATTTCAATAGCCTTTTATTTATTTATTTATTTTTATTTTTCTTTTTATCATCTTCTCCCTACAACATCCTTCACATATCAACTGGGGTAATTTTCAAATATTTTAACAGCATCATATCTCTCACTTCCTGTTAAAAAACAAACAAATAAAATAAAATAAAAATACACCTCTCCGGTGGTTTTCTGTTACAATAAAATGAAACCTCAACCTCTGACAATAGTGTTTCACTCCATGTCATTGGCTCCCTGCCTACCTCTCTGACATCAACACCATCCCCTCTCCTAGGTTCACTCCATGGAGACTTTGCATGTGCTGTTACCTCTACCTTGTGTTCACTTTTCCCCAATCTTCTCATAATTGGGCTGCACTGGCTTTCAGTGCTCAGCTGGAATATTACTTTTTTCAGAGAGACCTCCACCACAGGATAGGACACACAGGTGAAATCCTGTCCACCATACTCCATCAACATATTCCACTTCATGCTATCAAATTTTTCTACTTTTCTTTAGCATTGCCAGATTTCAAATTATCTCATTTATGTATTTGTTTGCTTTTTTTCAATGTGACTCCTCTCTTAAAATTATATGCTTAATCAGGATCAGGACAGGAAATTCGTCTTGTGGACCACTGCATTTTTAATACAAGAACGGGTCTGGAATGCCAGAGATAATTGAGAATATATGCGTTGAATGAATCACTGGATAATTATTACACAATTTTAAAAGATACCACTTACATAACTTAGACAAGTTACATAACCTCTGTGAGATATTTTCTTCGTGTCTAAATCGAGTTAAATACAATATTTTTCAGAAACTCATAAAATTAATTCCATGACACACTTTAGATTATAGAAAGCACACTAATGATAGCTCTTTCTTGCCTTCCTTCCACAGATCCACATAGCTGAATCTTAGGGAAAGTGAGGTGGAGGAGGAAAAGGAGGAAGAGAAAGATAAGAAGTAAGAGATGGAGAGGAGGGGAAGAAAGAAGATAGAAGAGAAAGTAGGAGAAAGAGAATTATAAAAAGCTAAAACATGAAGACAAAAACTAAATATAGTCAGCTCATTGGGCATGTAAACAATCATTCATTTATTCAACCACACAGTTTTAAATTAGTGACCCTGCCAAGGTTATGTCAGAGTTTTCATAAACCTTGACATATGCACTCTTATAAATCACAGAGATTTTAAATCAAAAAAAGAGATAGTTATTTTGAGGAGCAGGTTAGGTGATTTTAAAAAGACAAAGAAACAACCAGTTTCTTATCTAGGGAAACTCTAGTACCCTGGCATTGGTACCAGATATTGGTGCTTGCTGGATAGTTTAGCATATGAGCTAGCGGCAATCATAACAACATACATAGGGATACAAGTAGGTAGAGGAACAGTTGCCAAATTTCACAGAGTTCAACTTAGGCAGGAGTCTATATAAGCTGGAAATTGATTTTGGCTGCATGTGACAGAAATAAAATAGCAATGGATTAAAGATCATTGCCATTTCTCAGCCGAAAATACAACCTAGAGATGTGTCAAACACTGCATCAAACACAAACTCCAGGATCTCTGGATGTTTTGCGTACGTTTCTATCAAATCTGCACTTCATCTGATTACTTGCCAGCTAGCTACCTTCTGGGAAAGGATCACTTCAGCATTGGTTGCTGCTGTATAGGCCTGAGTGTAACATTTATTTGGAAATACTGACTGACTTCTCAAAAACTTAGTGGACTGCCAGTGTATTTGTCTATGTCTAATTTTATGTGCAAATCCTGGACATAGTTGTCACAATATACATTTTAAACATAATAATTTTTGTCTCTTTTCCACAAGCTTCTCTGCTTGATTTAGTCCTCCCTTAATGGTTTAAGGTCACTTGAAAAAATAGACTCAGGTGGAAGAAATAGTTACTCAGTGAAGCTACTCCAATGTCTAGCAAGTACTTGAAGAATGTGGGGTTTTTTGAAAAAATGTTTTGGGACATATTCTTGCTTTTGACTTTTTGACTCTGGTTACTGTTTTGCAGTAATCCTTATAATTGTTTAAACTTTCTGTACAAAAATAATTGTTTATTTATTAATGATACAATGCTCCAAATAATAAAACTATGAATTTAGAATACAAAGTATAAGCACATAGCACATTCCTTAGCACTATGGTATTTCTTCCTGTATTGTTCTGCTAGTGGCATGGTATGATTTGAGTTTATTTCCATCTTGCCTATGGTGAGTATATATTCTATTTTGCGTAATATAACCCTGATTATACTGTTTGACCAAACATATTTATTAATAGCCCCCCCTTTACTATGAAAGAATCTGAATATAGAAGATAAATGATGTTTACCCTTCTATTGGTCAGACTTTGCTGAATGTGTCAAAAGGAAATAGCACAAACCATCATTCCAAGGAATCTAGCCTTGGTCATTGTTGTTCTGAGCATAGAAATAAAGCAAACAATAATTAAACAAATCGTTTTTCTGCTTAACAGAAGTTACAGGCTTTCCAGACAACAATGGATAGACCTTCCTGCTAGCTACTACACCCTTTCCACTAAGCTAACGCTACATTTCAGATTCTCATAACAATGAAACTCTATTTCTTATACCAAATTCTATATCAGTTAGTGATTGAACTTAGCTACATTTAATAGAATACTCCATGAATAATGGCTTACACAAAGATGGTTCAGTGTTCACATATTTCAAATGAAGGAGACTAAGCAATATCATCATTCCATTCTAGGACAGAAATTTTCAAAGTGTGCCTGTGGACACAGGGGTACCCAAGAACTGCCTGGAGGTTCATAAAGTCTACACCATTTATATAATAATGGTATAATATTACTTCTTGTTTTCCAATATGTGGGCATTGGCATTAATGATACAAAATAAATGACTGCTAAACTGTTGACATCTTAGTCCAAATCAGGGCAGTGGAATCATCTATACCAGTAGATATTTTTTTCTCTATTGACACACACTTGAAAAAAAAGAAGAAAAAAGTCTGTTTCACTTTAAAATGCCCTTGATGAGCAATAATAATATTACTTTTGTCAAATTTTGAGACTGAGTCTGTACTTTTCTTAATGTTCTGTGACAAATGGGAATACATAGAATGTATTTTTGATGTATACATAAGCACAATGCTTGCCTCAAAAACAAAATAAAACATTGTGTGTGTTTGGGTTGCAAGCTTAACCAGCTGTTTTTTTCATGAAATAGCATTTTACTTGAAAAAGAAAATGACTGGAAGACAAGCTGTGTTCATACAGGTATGTGGCAGATACTTTCTCAATAATAAACTAAGTGAATGTGTTTCTTCAAATAAAACAATCGACATCATGTATTGTGAATGATAATATTTGAGCTTACAAGTGAAAACTAGAATTTGGAAAAATTATATCTCACACCATGAGGTTGGCTGTTTCTCAAAATGTAAAGACTTTCTTATAAAAATATTGGTGATATTAACAAATGTATTTTTAATGTTTTATAATTAAATGTGCCAGCAGTTGAAAGGTCTTTGTAAGTCAGTGAGCTAATTTTTTTTAATGATCCATGCATTATGTTACAAAATTATGCATGGACCAACGATTCACTCAAAGTGCAAAATAAACCAATGGATGTTTCTATAACCCAGTAAAGAATGTTTTATACAGATTTTGGATTACACATTGCAACTCACCTTTAATAAACTTAACACTAGTCAAGTTTGGCTTAGTATCAAAGGAAAATATCTACAATTAACAAGTTATTAAAGTACACTTTTCTTTCTCAATTACTTATCTGAATTATCTGTGTGCCACCATAAGTTTTCATGTATTTAAATTTTAAAACACTTCTAACAGATTGAATAAAGAAGCAGATATGAAAGTCTGGCTGTCTACTGTTAATCCGGGTATTATAATTTTTTGAAAAAATTCTAAAGTAATGCTACTGTTTTCCCTAAATACTTTTGGTTTAGAAAGATATAGGCCGTGCGCGGTGGCTCATGCCTGTAATCCTAGCACTCTAGGAGGCCGAGGTGGGCGGATTGTTCGAGGTAAGGAGTTTGAGACCAGCCTGAACAAGAGTGAGACCCCATCTCTACTATAAATAGAAAAAAATTAATTGACCTATATATATATAGAGAGAGAGAAAAAAATTAGCCGGGCATGGTGGCGCATGCCTGTAGTCCCATCTACTCGGGAGGCTGAGGCAGCAGGATTGCTTGAGCCCAGGAGTTTGAGGTTGCTGTGAGCTAGGCTGATGCCATGGCACTCACTCTACCCTGAGCAACAAAGAGAGACTCTGTCTCAAAAAAAAAAATTTAGTTTCATAGTTTGCTAATTATCAATATATATAACCTATATAAACATAAACTCTTGTGGGAATTCAGTAAAGAAATCCTGAGACCAAAACATTTGAGAAACATCATTCTACTACAGGGCACATTATTATGATTTAAACATATGGCTTTATGTTTTTTTCCTGTGAATACATAAGTAACAATGGAACTTTGAAACAAAAAAGACCAAACAAGAAAAAAGATATTTAGGTATCTATTGCTATATTCTTATCCAATATGTATGAAGACAGGATACTAGAAGGTTTTCAAAATTTGTCAAAAGTTATAGTGGTAAGACATTCAGCCAATAGGTCATCAGATTTACTCATTTTCCCAGAATTGTATTCTTAAATATTAGAAAAAATAATAATTGTGGCTCAGCACTATATCTTATATTGGATATAGCAATATAAAGATATAATAGCTTTGTAAAAACTAATTCAGTGTGCCAAAAATGCTTTAAAAACAATCATACTTTTTGACTCAGTAATCTCAGACCTGAAATGGAACTTATGCCATTGGCTCTCCTAGTTCTCAGGCCCTCAGATTCAAACTAGAAGTGTACCACTGGCTTTCCTAGAGTTTGTTGAAGGAAATATTGTTACTTGCTTCCAGCAATAGTCCTCTTAAGGTCTGTAGGCCAGAATATGTCCTATCTTCACGCCCAATCAAATCTCTATCAGAAAAGAATCAAATTGCAATGATTTTCAGATTCTATAATCACATGATCCAATTACTTATATATTCCAACAGCTACAAAAGTCTTAACTAATTTAAGTATAAACTCTAAAGTCTAAAGTACTTTTTCATTCAAAGTGGTGGATTGAATGGATTTTGCATGTAAGAAGGGCATGAATTTGGGGGAAGTGGGGCTAGGAGTGGAATATAATGGACTAAATGTTTGTGCCCCCCAAATTTATATGTTGAAGCCCTAACCCCCAATGAGAAGGTCCCTGGACATGGAGCTTTTGGGAGGTATTAATAATTAGGCTCAGATGAGATCATGTGAGTTTGGTCCTTATGATGGGATTATTGGCCTTATAAGAGACATCAGAGATCTGTTCTCTCCCTCCCCACACTACATAAAGAAGAGGCCATGTGAGGTTACAGCAAGATGGCAGCCACCTACAAGCTAAGCGAAAAGACCTGTGAATAAAACCTACCTTGCTGACACCTGGATTTTAGCCTTCTCAGCTTCCATAACTGTAAGACATGAATGTCTGTTGTTTAAGCCACCCAACCTATAGCTCTATGGTATTTTGCTATGTAGCCTAAGCAAACCAATACATGGAATGACCACAAGAGATGTATGTGGCCTTAAGACTTGATTCTTCCACTAAAATGGGAGCACAAAACAAACTTGTCTGGTTCTTGTGTGATGTAATTAAGTAGTTTAAAAAAGCATGAGCTGTGGCACTAGGCTCTCTAAAAGTGGTGCTTCACTTTATCATTTTCTAACTATTAATATTAGACAAGTGAGACAAATTATTTCTCTTTTTTGTTTCCTCATCAGAAAACCAGAGATTTTAATGAAATCTGCTTCATAAGGATACTGTGAGAATTAAATGAGATATTAGCCATCATTATGGTGTTGTGCTGCAGAGTTGGTGCTCAGTTAATATTATCTAAGGAGTCATGTACATTCAGATAACATTAATTTTCTCCACTCACCTGTACCTTTACATATTCTGCGTTTGTGAACATGTTCCTTAGCCTTTGACTTGCCTTCCTTGCCCCTAGAATGCAGGGTCTTCACCCTCTGTGCTGGTCCTAGGGAGAGTGGATCCCATTTAGTTCTTTACAGGAGGTGACTGGCAGCAACAGGATTTAATTAAAATGCAAGAAAGAAAATTGGAAAATATAAAGGGAAAAATGGAGCTGCACCTAATGTTAGTTTGCCTACTAATTAGCAAAGTAATTTAAAAACACACAGGCAAAGTTGAGCAATCTATGTAGTACTGACATTCTGTGTAGCATCTTCCCGTATTGACAGACTCTTCCTCCTCTTTTGTTTTGAAAGCTCTTAGCTCCTTTGGGCTTGGCAAAGACATTTTTTTTTTTTCCCCTATGGCAAATACACGGATCTCAATGTCTGGCCAAAGAATTTCAGCCACAGCAGTAATGCTTCCTGCTACTTGACTAATTTGCAATCCACAAAGATGTTCATATATGTAAATTCAACTCACAAAACAGCCTTGTAAGCTTGGTAGGGTATTTTTTCCCATTCCTCAAGTGAGAAAATTGTATTCTGTTTCAAATTGATTGTGACCTAACTGAGAGAGGAGGTCATATTATATTTGTATATGAATTCCCAAACATTGGAACCCTCCTGAGGAATGCATAAATGAATTAGAGGGTGCAAGCAGGAGACACATGCCAGTGAATGCCAGATCTGTATGTGGGAGGCTCTCAGGGCTGGCGAATGGCAGATTTGTACATAAAGTAACAGACAGTGTGGTCTGGCTCTACCACTCACCAGCTTGGCATGCTTCAGCAGCCACTGACTCTTGGTGTCTGATGAGGCCTCCGAGGAGATTTAACATAAAGATATTAGAGAAAAGTTTCTGGGAAGTAACAGGTGTTCGTTAATACATGCAGCCATTATCTTCTGCTCCCTACTCTACCTGCCTCCAGGACTCCTTGCTTCCCAACTCTGGCCACTTTCCTGGTTTGGAACATAAGTGAATGTGACAGTGAGATATGGAAATATCTTGCCCATAAAGAGAGAAATTTTTATTTATTTCTATTTTTTATTTTTTTTTGAGACAGAGTCTCGCTTTGTTGCCCAGGCTAGAGTGAGTGCCGTGGTGTCAGCCTAGCTCACAGCAACCTCAAACTCCTGGGCTCAAGCAATCCTGCTGCCTCAGCCTCCCGAGTAGCTGGGTCTACAGGCATGCGCCGCCATGCCCGGCTAATTTTTTCTATATATATTAGTTGGCCAATTAATTTCTTTGTATTTATAGTAGAGACGGGGTCTCACTCTTGCTCAGGCTGGTTTCGAACTCCTGACCTTGAGCAATCAGCCTGCCTCGGTCTCCCAGAGTGCTAGGATTACAGGCATGAGCCACCACACCCAGCCTAGAAATTTTTATTTTTTAACATATAGTGGTCCAGCACAATGGTAGACTATGTATACTCTCCATAATATGTAAATCACCTTGTTCTACTTAAAACTAAACATTGTGCCCCTGTGTTCATTGTTCATGGAAAAAAAAAGAATACATATCAAGCAGCCAGTAAGAGCTGAAAAGTACAAAAATTCTTTCCACATTCATACCGTCATTAAAGCTTTATCCCAGCCTGGAAAATAGGCATCACTGACTCTAATTGGATACCGAGGCTCAGAGAGGATGGATGCTTTTTTCCCAAGGTCAGATAGTTAGAAGATGGGGTTGACACTTAGTTGAAGATGTCTTTCCTTCTCAAGTCAGATTGCACACACATATGAACATATATTATGTGAGTACATCTGCTAGGTGACAGTATTTATTTTTAAAATTTTGTCATCTTTATTTCAGTTACTTATAGAGACATTATCTTAGATGATTTCTTAATTTCATTCACTGTGTGACACTCTTGTCTCTCCTATGGAACAAAATCTTAAAAGCCAGGCACAGTGGATCACACCTGTAATCGTAGCACATTGGGAGGCCAAGGCAGGAGGATTGCTTGAGGCCAGGAGATTGCAGTGAGCTATGATGATGCCAGTGCACTTTAGCCTGGGCAACAAAGTAAGAACTAGTAACTTAAAAAAATTAACAAGAAAAAATCAAACAATCCCATCAAGAAATGGGCGACGGAAATGAAAAGAAACTTCTCCAAAGAAGACAGAATAATGGCATGCAAACATATAAAGAAATGCTCAACTTCTCTAATTATTAGAGAAATGCAAATCAAAACCACAATGAGATACCACCTAACCCCAGTAAGAATGGCCTATATCAAGAAATCCCAAAACAACAAATGCTGGTGAGGATGTGGAGAGACAGGAACACTCCTACACTGCTGGTGGGACTGCAAATTAGTGCAACCTTTGTGGAAAAGAATTTGGAGATACCTCAAACAGCTAAA